>CP136889.1:20667508-20705008 GCA_033000465.1 Sciaenops ocellatus
GTGTGTGTGTGTGTGTGTGTGTGTGTGTATGTGTGTGTGTGTGTGTGTGTGTGTGTGTGAGCGATCTGATGAGTCTCAGCATGTGGTTCAGGATCAGGACTTCATAAAAACTGACATCAGATATTTTAACTAAAAAAACACGTGGAATTAATTCGACCTGTTAACATTAATGAGCTCAGTGATCATCTGTGAAATGTCAAAGTTAAAATAAACACGCAAAACAGCATTTCATTTTTCCTGTCACATTAGAGATCCAGAAACACCCTCACAGTTATCTAGAAACATCCTTGAAGACATCTAAAAAACATCCTCACAATTATCCAGAAACATCCTCACAATCATCTAGAAACATCCTCACAGTTATCTAGAAACATCCTTGAATATATCTAGAAACATCCTTGAAGACATCTAGAAACATCCTCACAGTTATCTAGAAACATCCTTGAGAACATCTAGAAACATCCTTGAATACATCTAGAAACATCCTTGAAGACATCTAGAAACATCCTCACAGTTATCTAGAAACATCCTCACAATCATCTAGAAACATCCTCACAGTTATCTAGAAACATCCTTGAATATATCTAGAAACATCCTTGAAGACATCTAGAAACATCCTCACAGTTATCTAGAAACATCCTTGAGAACATCTAGAAACATCCTTGAATACATCTAGAAACATCCTTGAAGACATCTAGAAACATCCTCACAGTTATCTAGAAACATCCTCACAATCATCTAGAAACATCCTCACAGTTATCTAGAAACATCCTTGAATATATCTAGAAACATCCTTGAAGACATCTAGAAACATCCTCACAGTTATCTAGAAACATCCTTGAGAACATCTAGAAACATCCTTGAAGACATCTAGAAACAGCCTTGAAGACATCTAGAAACATCCTCACAGTTATCTAGAAACATCCTTGAGAACATCTAGAAACATCCTCACAGTTATCTAGAAACATCCTTGAAGACATCTAGAAACATCCTTGAGAACATCTAGAAACATCCTCACAGTTATCTAGAAACATCCTCACAGTTATCTAGAAACATCCTTGAAGACATCTAGAAACATCCTTGAATACATCTAGAAACATCCTTGAAGACATCTAGAAACATCCTCACAGTTATCTAGAAACATCCTTGAGAACATCTAGAAACATCCTTGAAGACATCTAGAAACATCCTTGAGAACATCTAGAAACATCCTCACAGTTATCTAGAAACATCCTTGAATACATCTAGAAACATCCTTGAAGACATCTAGAAACATCCTCACAGTTATCTAGAAACATCCTTGAGAACATCTAGAAACATCCTTGAATACATCTAGAAACATCCTTGAAGACATCTAGAAACATCCTCACAGTTATCTAGAAACATCCTTGAGAACATCTAGAAACATCCTCACAGTTATCTAGAAACATCCTTGAAGACATCTAGAAACATCCTTGAGAACATCTAGAAACATCCTCACAGTTATCTAGAAACATCCTCACAGTTATCTAGAAACGTCCTTGAAGACATCTAGAAACATCCTTGAATACATCTAGAAACATCCTTGAAGACATCTAGAAACATCCTCACAGTTATCTAGAAACATCCTTGAAGACATCTAGAAACATCCTTGAATACATCTAGAAACATCCTTGAAGACATCTAGAAACATCCTTGAAGACATCTAGAAACATCCTCACAGTTATCTAGAAACATCCTTGAGAACATCTAGAAACATCCTTGAAGACATCTAGAAACATCCTTGAGAACATCTAGAAACATCCTCACAGTTATCTAGAAACATCCTTGAGAACATCTAGAAACATCCTCGCCTAAACCTAACCAAAGTTAAAGGTCCAGTGTGTAGAATTTAGTTGCATTTAGTGGTCCAATCACTGCATTGTAATTTCCGCACATCACCCTCACCTTCCTAATGTAAAGGAGAAACAACACTTTAAGGACCCTGTTTAGAGTCAGTATTTAATTTGTCTGTTCTGGACTACTGTATAAATAAGGTGTTTCAACATGGCGGCCTCCATGGAAGGGGACCCTCTCCCACTGTAGATATAAAAGGATATTTTTTAAGTAACAAACATAAAAAGATTCTTATTTTCAGGTGATTATACATGCATCAAAACATAGTTATGAATATTATATTCCATGTTTGCCTTATTCTGAAAATAGAGGCCCCAAATCTTACACACTGGACCTTTAAGCATGCAAGCTTTATTTTGAAAGGATGTATATTTGTATGTATTTCCACCTCTGTTTTTATAAATAATAATCTCTATGTGACTTTAATCCTGATGCTGAGGACGCTTAAAGCCACGAGGTGGAAACAGGGAGCGGA
Organism: Sciaenops ocellatus; assembly: GCA_033000465.1. Lineage (NCBI taxonomy): Eukaryota > Metazoa > Chordata > Actinopteri > Sciaenidae > Sciaenops > Sciaenops ocellatus. Next base: position 20,669,859 of record CP136889.1, read on the forward strand.
GTGGAGTTTTAGACGCCCGGTTGTCAGTGAATGCATCAGCAGAGGTGGATTTCAGTGCCTGGAGGAGTGAAAAAGGGCCCGCCTCACTATGTCTCTGTTCGGTTTGATGCAACAAGTCTGGGCGAGTGCAGGGAATCACAGGAAGTCATGAACCGAAGCAGCAGCAGGCGAGGCCGACGAAGGGAAAGTGAATCTGCCACATCAAACTACACCTCGGTCTCCACCTGAGTGACCCTGGATCTGGTTCATGACACATAAACTCATCGTGCACATGAACGAGACACCGAGGTAACAAATCAGTTAAGTTAGTTAGTTGTTGTTTTTGGCCACTTGGGGGCAGCAGAGACATATAACCACCTTATAAAGCTGCTATGGCTAACGCTTGATCACGATCATCATATCTGAGTCGTGTTTGTGTCACCTGACGACCTTTATTCTCTCTTTTAGCTCTGCTTTTGGTCTCCACCAACGAGGTGCGTTTATCAGAGAACCGCTGAACCGAAACGAGGAGCTAAAAGACGCTAAAAGGCTCTTCAGAGGTGCAGAGACCCACCATGCTTCTCAAAAACAAACTGTACCTTTCACAGTTGTGTCAACAAACATATTAATGTGACGGAATCACAGTGTAAACTTCAAAATAAAACACATCCAGGAGCTTTAGCACGACATAATGTAGAGCTGAACGGTATCAATAATAATAGTAAATATTTTGATTAATCGATAATGAAACCTGCAGCCCTGATATGTTTATATCACTCCAAAATGTTTCAACCTGTCAAATAATCAAGTCTGAAATTAATAAAACCGTGCTGAGAGTCGACATGGACACAAATGATGCATATTTTCATTATAAATTAATGATTTTCTCAAATAAGTTTACATCACAGCCACAGCCTCTGTACTTGTGTAACACATTGATAATATCATAAAACACCAGAAACGGGATATTAATATGAGCACATATCATGTTTATAGACAGATATCATCATTTATTTGAACTTAATATTCATCGATGTGACTGTAGTGTGATTATATTTTATATATATTAATATATTTATTTATCAGGATGAAAAATTCAAAACAAAAAACAATTTTTGTTTCATAAAACTATGTTTTTTTTTTCCAGACTTGCCTCTAATCTTTGTATTTTTCTTGTTTATTACAAAAAATTATTGAAATAAAACAAGAAGCCAGAAATATCAGCAAAGTTTCTTATCCTCAAACGGTTGTTTTTTATCTGTCGACTGAGAAAATTGTGAAAAATATAATTTATTATTTCCCACAGTCACGGCATCTTCAGATTTCTCATTTTATCCGACGAACAGCCCCAAAAACTCAAAAATATTCAAGTTTGTAATCAAATAAAACAAAGAAAATCAGCTGATCGTCACATTGAAGAAGCAAAATCTGGAGATTTTTGAGCAAATTCAACTTAAATATTAATCAAACATCAACATAAGTTGAATAGATTGAACGTCTCTGAAGAGGTCACGAGGTGAAAGTGTTGAGAAACACTCTTCAACGCGATTATCGGAGCGTTTAGACGATATTCACGCTGTAAATTAGAGAAATAAAGTCATAATGACAGTTTGTCAGCGCTCACAGATGAAGAGAAGAGTTATGTGCTCTGTTTTAAAGATATGCAGACTTCAGGATCTTCTAACGTGTTATCAGCGAGCTCAGACTGTATTTCTATCACACACTGTGCAGTTCTGCTTTTTCCCTCAGACACCGAATGCATCATGATGTTAATCTACTAAAGTAAAGTTGGTGGAGGAGAAAGATGGACACACAAACACACACAGATCCCTGAGTCAACCAGAACTAGGTGGGGCCTGTCAATACTCAGTGTGTGTGTGTGTGTGTGTGTGAGAGTGTGTGTTTGTTGCTGACAGTACAACAGCAGAGGAATAAAACCAAGCCTTGTCTATACACTACAGTCAGACAGACAGGTAGACAGGACAGACAGACGGGCAGAGGGACAGACAGTTTCCTCCAAACTCCTCAACTCCGCAGTTTGTAATAAGTTACTTCCTCTCTTTCTTTCTTTTTCTCCTCCAGCAGAGCAGCGGGAGTTCCGCAGCTCTCTGGCCGCCTCAGAACGCTCCCTACCCGGCCAGCTCTTGCAAGAAGGCCCCGCTGCCTTGGAGGTTCTGGAGGACAAAATTACAAGCTGGGGCAGCACGGAGACGTGAGACAGGCTAAAAAAAAAGAACACCCGCCACGATGTTAGCCAGCTGTCTGTCTGCCTCTAATATCAACAGTATTATCATTAAAGGAGGTCCTGTCTGTCTGCCTCTCCCGTCCGTCTGTCTGTCCGCCGGTCGCTTCCGCAAACCCAGCCCAGCTCGGCACGGCACCGGCCTGTCTCCCCTTCTCCGTCCGTCCCCGCGTTTGTCTGTCTGTCACCGCGTGTCCCGGGCCGTCCCGGGTAAAGCTACATCTACATGACGGAGGGAATAAAGGGGGAGAAAAGGGAGGAAAAGGGAGGAAGGAGAGAAAGGAAGCGGTACTCACAGTCATCCACCCGTCCGCTCCGCTGCGCTCTCTCTCTCTCTCTCTCGCTCTCTCTCCACTCTCCGTCTATGTCGCTCGACCAGAGCCGCTCCCTCCTGCTGCCGCCGCTCGGTGACGTCAAGCTAGAGGCGGTAAACGCGAGCGCTTCCTGTGCGTTCCTTTCAAAATAAAACGACCGGCTAAAATAAAAACGACGGAAAAAAAAGTCGAACAAAAACAGATGAAGATGGTGGGATGTGGCTGAAAGCTTTCGAGAGCCCTGCCTAAGTTGGACCTTGAGTTAAGATCTATTCTGAGACGCAACTTCACCTGACCGTTGGCGTTTTAAAGTAAAAGCTCCCACTTAACAGGAAGTTAGACACGTCATCATTACGTATTAATTCATGCTGAATTAATACGCAATTAACAGCATAACTTCCGCCTCAGAGTTTCACAGTAAGTGAACGTTTTTATTTTGAAGGTAGTCCAAGCTTACTTCCTGTTTTGCTCGTTTTTTTTTTCTTGTGACGTCTCAGGCTCGCGCTCACTCAGCTGCTTCCCGCTTCCTGCAGAGTCGAAACATGTCTTCACTGTGTTTCTATTCACCAAAATAAAAGACAACAAAAGCTGAAACCTCTTTTATTTTGTTTTACGTGTCAAATATTTAAAAATAAACATCATAAAAATATTTCTAAAAAGATCTGGATGCTCTACGTCCAGGTTTTAGACAGTCTGCAGGGACGTCACGGAGACTACGTCCAGGTTTAAGACAGTCTGCGGGGACGTCACGGAGACTACGTCCAGGTTTTAGACAGTCTGCGGGAACGTCACGGAGACTACGTCCAGGTTTTAGACAGTCTGCGGGGGACGTCACGGAGACTACGTCCAGGTTTTAGACAGTCTGCGGGAACGTCACGGAGACTACGTCCAGGTTTTAGACAGTCTGCGGGGACGTCACGGAGACTACGTCCAGGTTTTAGACAGTCTGCGGGGGACGTCACGGAGACTACGTCCAGGTTTTAGACAGTCTGCGGGGACGTCACGGAGACTACGTCCAGGTTTTAGACAGTCTGCGGGGACGTCACGGAGACTACGTCCAGGTTTTAGACAGTCTGCGGGAACGTCACGGAGACTACGTCCAGGTTTTAGACAGTCTGCGGGGACGTCACGGAGACTACGTCCAGGTTTTAGACAGTCTGTGATCAGTGTTTCTGTCCTCAGGTCAAAGGTCTCCTGAAAGAAGACCAAACTTTCAAACTACAGTGTGTGTGTGTGTTACTGCAGTCAGAGAGCAGCTGAGCGTGTCAGAGCGTGTTGATGGGAACACGCCTTAAGACACACATACGCAATGTTTACTACAGTCAGAGATGTTGTATGTTGTAGATGTTGTGAAGCCACACCCAAACAGGAAGGAGTCACCAAGAATAGAATTGTCCCCCCACCCAACCAGCTTCCCTTTCACTGTAACACACTTCCTCTTAATGTGAACTTCAGTCAAAGTGCACGCACACACACACACACACACACACACGTTAAAGTACACGTTACCACTGTAAACTGCTGAGGTAGCAGTAATTTAATTCTGCTGTCAGGAGCTCCTGACGTCTTTGTCGTGTTTTAAATCTGAAAAATTATGAACTTATTTAATGTCTGATGTCCTCCGCCTCAACTCTCTGTGATTTACAGAGTTTCCTGATGGACAGTGAAGTACGCTGTAGCCGCTGTTAGTTAATGTTAGCTCAGTTTGTTAGCTGTTGTTAGCTTATGTACCACAGATGTTTTGGACCACCGGGAAGAAGAAGGTTATCAAGGGAATGGTGACGGGGAGCGGAGCCGGTGTTGTGCCAGAACCGGAGCTGGACAATACATAAGCTAGCATCATGGTCACGGTCACGTTAGCTGATGAACTAATTTGGAAAGCTATAAAAACACATCCACTCATAGTGTTCTCTAGCATCAAGCTAAGGTTAGCCAGCCAACACAGTAGCCTTCAAACAGTGAGACAGATCAGCCCTGAGAGTCTGGACGATGTTATCAACCCAAGACAGGGTTTTATTACGTTAGCTTTCTTGGATCAATCGCTTACTAGTAGCTAACGTATCAAAATATGGACAGGAGCGGAACTAAAAGAGCTAATAAAGCTAATGGAGCTAAAGGAGCTAACAGAGGACGTTGACATAGGAAGCTAATAAGAGAACTAACAGAGCTAACGTAACTAAGGGAGCTAACAGCTAACGAAACTAAAAGAGCTAACGTAACTAACGGAGCTAACAGCTAACGAAACTAAAAGAGCTAATGTAACTAAGGGAGCTAACAGCTAACGAAAGTAACAGCGACAACGTAACTAAGGGAGCTAACAAAGGTAACTGCCTTGCTGTTGGACTAGTATATAGTCTTTATGCTTTGTTTATTGGTGTCTTGTAGTTCCGTCTTTGGTCTCCTCCGCCTGCTGAACTTCTCTTTAGCTGCTGTTAGCGTCACTTACTTCTCGTTAGTGACCGCGGCAGAGTTTTACAGCTTCAGTCGTTGCGCAGAAAAACACATCAGTGACATGTCAATGATCAGCCAGGCTGGAACACACACTCATCAACGCAGCTGTCGCTAGGAGACCAGACGAGTTTGTTTTCTTACCAGTTTCCGCTTCACTGAAACAGCCAATCACGGCCAAGCTCAGTGCTCTGAGCAGGACGTTGTTACCTGTGGGTCTGTTGATCACCTGACATCAGCTGAGTTCAGAGCCGGCGTGATGTCTGGACGTTCATTCGCGCTGCACGTTGACGTAACGACGTCCTCGGGAAGTTAAAGTCACGCCAAACCTTAACGTGTTTCGTGTCCGCGTGTTCAGATAAACTCTGACGTGGATCAGAACCAGAACCGAACCGAACAGAAATGAGAGGTCACACAGAGTATGAAGGCAGGCAGAAATGGACCTTTTTTATTTTTCTTGGGCGATAAACAACAGTGGACTGTCCTGACCAAACCGGACTGAACCAGATCAAAACCAGACTTGGGCTCGGTTAAACCAGATCAAACTGGACTTACAGCACAGTAAATGGAACTGGTCCTGACCAGACCGAACCGGCTGGAACCGGTTGGAAGAGGAGGGGGCGGGGACAAACGGATCAGTGTTTAAGCGCTGCGTTACCGTGGCAACGGCCACTCAGGATCAGTCCAGACCGGTCTGGTCAGGGTCGGACCTGGTCCAATAATCTCTCCTCGATCGAGGGCGGGCCTTATTGAATCAGGGGGAAACAAAAGAAGCTGATTGGTCCACAAACAGTAAAACCACGCCCCCCTCCACCCACATCGGTCGGCACCCCCCCACCCCCACCCTCGAGGCATCCGATTGGTTGCCTACAAAAAAAAAAAAAAAAAAAAAAAAAAAAAAAAAAACACAAACAGAGCGAGCCCTTCTCCCATTGGTCACCACAGCCTCAGGCAGGAAAGGCTGTTCTCTTTTCCCATTGGTCAGTTTTAAACACGCCAGCTGTCAAGTCACTCAGCAGCGGCCAATCAGGTTACAGTACCTGTGGAACTTTGTGGAATAACGAAAAGAAACAGAATGATGATGAACAGGGAGGCTGGCCAATCAGACGACCTCGCTAGAAAAACAAACAGGAAGTGGGAGGAGCTTCCAAGCCTCATATGGAACTTTTTGTGTGTGTGTGTGTGTGTGTGTTTTGTCCTTTTTGTCCGTGTGTGTGTGTGTGTGTGTGTGAGCCGTACATCCGTCCTGTCTCCTCCGAACAGCTGATTTCAGTGCAATGCATCATGGAACGATCGATCGCTAGGAGAGGGTGTGTCACTACAAGTGTGTGTGTGTGTGTGTGTGTGTGTGTGTGTGTGTGTGTGTGTCCTGTTGTCATGGAAACATGCTGCAGGGTTAGCGCTCCAGCAGCGGGGTGGTGCCGTGTTGCATCGTGGTTATTTGTTTGCGTCCGTCTTTAGCTGGTGTCCATGGACTCCATGTTGGCCGAGCTGGAGTCCCTCTGGATGGAGTCGAAGATCGCCGCCAGCTCCTGATTGGATGAGATCTGGGACTGGAACTCTGACATCAGCGGCGACTTCTCGGCCTCGGGGATCGTCAGCAGCGCCACGACGGCTCGCATCGCCGACCGCTTCAGCTCGTCCTGCTTCTCGAACTCCTGCTTCACCGAGTTGGCCTTCACCTGCGGAGACACGGCGGACACCTTTAGCTTTAACACTGAACAGTCGGACAGACGGCGCCCCCTGCAGGCGCTACGACTGTCACCGTCATTTGTTTGACTTGGGTTAGCTACCAGATGAGCTCTGGTTCTGGACCCGGTTCTGTTCAGGAGAACAGAGTCGGACTGCCGTCATGAAGGAGGTGAAAAGTTTCTCGTGTTCTGGATGGTTCAAATCAAATCAGATGAACAGGTCGGAGCATTAGAGCTTCATAAACTGATCAAAGTTCTCCTACAATTACCATGATGCAACTGGATACTTGAAACCTGAGACATCACACACCTGCTTCTGCTCCAGATACAACGCCACATCACCGGAGTTTGACATGTGATACTGATGGTGTGTGTGTGTGTGTGTGTGTGTGTGTGTGTGTGTGTACCTTGGTGGTGCAGGTGGCTCTCAGTGGTTCCACCAGTCGGTCCAGTCTCTGCAGAACAGCACTGGGACAGAGAGACGACAGCCGGGCCAGCATCAGGAACGTCAGCATCTGGAGACAACAACAAACACACGGATCAGGGAGGGCGGCGCTTAGGTGGTGTGTTCAGGTTCAACTACAACTAATGCAGATTAGGAGGAACTTTGAAGCCTGGTATTGTAGTAACACTTGTAGTAGTAGTAGTAGTATTAGGTGTAGTAGTATTTGCAGTAGTATTTGCTGTAGTAGTAGTATCAGTGGTGTGCTGCGGACCTTGATGTCGTAGTGGTCCTTCAGGCCGTCCTCGACGTGGTTGAGGAAGGTGAAGATGTCGATCCGGTCGAGGCAGCTGTCCAGCAGAGTGTACATGCACTCGAACGCAGCCTTCCTCAAGTCCAAACCATCGTCCACCGTGTGCTTGAACGGACCCATCTCCACCTGAACACACACACACACACACAGATCAGTACTGTGACAAACCAATCACCCGTCCGTCACCCCGTCTTCTTGGTCTCAGGTGTCCTCACCTCTCGGATCAGCTCCTTCCTCACTTTGGTCTCGTTGTACAGTTGTGGTAGAACCGAGTCCAGCAGCTCTCGGATCAGACTCGGTTTGTTGTGAGCAGCGGAGTTAAACGTTACCAAGGCGACGCGACGCACGTTCAGGTCCGGGTCCTCGAGTGTCTTCAGGAAGTCACCTGAGGAGACAAAGAGCCAATCAGAGAGGACGAGACGAGACGAGCCTGCAGCAAAGCTGGCAGAGCTAAATGCTAAGACCGCAATACAGCAGACACCACACCAAGCCGCCGGGCCACGTCACGCTCCGTGGACTCAGCAGGGTCCATCCTCTGAGAACCATGATTACCCTTCTCACACTGGAGCTACACGGTTAGCTTAGCATGGGTTAGCTTACCTATGCAGTTCTTCAGCAGCGGGTCGATCGGCTGGGGCTGGTCAGAGATGGTGAACTTCACCGCCGTTACCACGGAGCTCCTGGCATACGATGAACCTACACACACACACACACACACACAGATCAGTCATCAATAATTCACATCAATCATCAGCTGATTCAACCAAAGTTATTGACGAATTTAAACATTGCAAACCAACGAAGAAGTCAGCGCCAGTCTGATTGGCTATAAGGACCAGAGGAGGCGGAGCTTATTGACATGTTCCCACTGGTTGGAATCTACAAACATTTCTCGACCAATCACCTGACAGCAGGTATCCTTTGAGGCGGGGCAGCAGGGTTTCGGGGTCGATCAGCGTCAGCTTGCCGAGACACTCGGCCACGACGTTCCGGGTTCCTTCCTCCTGACACTCGCAGTGTTTGAGCAGCAGAGACCAAACAGACTCCACGTACGGCTTCAGGCCGGACACCGACGCCGAGCCTACGCACACGCGCACACACACACACAGGTTAAAACAAAGCAGACGCTCACACACAGATTTACTCGCGGCGTCTCCGAGCAGCTCTTACTGATGATCTCTTTGAGCGAGTGCAGCAGCAGGTACTGTCTCTTAGACGACGAGATCTCCTGCAGGACGAACGGCAGATACTCCGGAAGGTTCCCCACCGCGATGCTGCCCAACGCGTAGGAGGCAGCCGACTTCACCTGAGAGACAGACGGGCAGAGAGACACACGGGTTAAGAGCCAGTCAGCGTTATCCCTGCCAAACTCTTATTGTGAAAGGTCCCGGTTACTTCCTGGTTACCTCTTCGCTGGAGGAGGAGAAGGCGTCCAGGATGACGGTCTTGAGCTCTGGTTGGCTGCTCAGGTCCACGTGGTGTCCCACCTCGCCCAATGAGAGCAGAGCGAGCAGCCTGATGGAGTCTGTGGAGCGGCTGTTCTTCACGTCCTGTCAGCCAGAGAGAGACGAAGAAACTTTATTTACACAGACAGGCAGGCAGACAGACAAGCAGGCAGGCAGGTGAGGTTACCTGGATGAACTGTCCGACCACGGCGGGTCCTTCGGTGGGACACGCTCGGGTCAGAGCGGCCACACACTTAGCGATGGAGCAGTACGCCTGTTTGTGAGGCAGCGCGGCACTCTGGGAGTAAACCGGACCGGTCAGCATCCGCAACAGGTCCATGTACCCGAGACCGGGAGTCTCCGTGGCAACCAGAGCCTGAACCACACACACACACACACACACACAGTTATTTAAAAGACAGTCTGTGACGTCACGGAGACTACAGTCTGTGTGTCTCTGTCGTACCTGGTAGAAGTCCAGCATGGCGGCGAGCGCTCCGCCCTGCAGCAGCGGGGATCGAACCAGCGCGATGAGCTGCTGCAGGATGTTCCCTCCGCTCAGCTGACCCAGCGAGGACGGGTGAGTCACGGCGAGCGTGGACAGGAAGCTCAGCGCCATCTGAGAGACGTGCATGTCGCTCTCAGAGATGAGAGGAGGCAGCTCGGCGAGGACGGCGTCCACCATGACAGGAGTCACCGCGGAGCTGAAACGCACACGTTCAGACGGCGTTAGTGACAGGAAGTGAGACTGCAGTGGGCGTGGCTGACACGCGGGCAGGTGTTACCTGTAGTTTCTGAGCAGGATGTCCAGAGCGGCCAGCGTGCAGAGCTTCAGGGCTCGCTGGTTCTTACGGAGGAAGGAGGCGAGGATGGGAACGGCGTCCGGGAGGACCGGCCTCAGATCGATCTTCAACGGAGAGCCGGCGATCAGCGTCAGAGCTGCAACGCACAAAACACACAGCCAATGAGAGCGCGGACGCTTTGATTGACAGGTGGAGGAGAGAGGAAGTGATGTTGTCCAATCTGAACTTCAGCTTGGCTGTCAGACAGGAAGTGAGGCGGCACACAGAGTCAGCATGAGGTGTCGCAACCGGAGGCGTCAACACGAGCTTGACGTGTTTCAACACGAGTGAAAAAAGAGCTGAAAGACCTCCTCCGCCCGGCTAACACACTGAGCTAATGTTAGCTAACAGCAGCTAACAAACTGAGCTAACGTTAGCTAACAGCAGGGGGCGGAGCTTACCCTTCACCGTCGTCAGCCTGGTGATCTCGTTCTTGAGGCGCTCTAGGAAGATCAACAGCGTTCCAGGAAGTTCAGCTGGCAGGCGGTCACCTAGACAACCAGACGGAAAGATAACATGTCAAACAGGAAGCTGCATCACAGCTGACGTGACATCACTGCGGCTGTCAGACGGCGGTTACCTAGGTTACAGATGATCTGTCCCATGCAGGAGATGGCACGCTCTTTCACCTCCTGGTCGATGTCGGCGGCCTTCAGGCGTCTGATCGTGCAGGTGAACAGGTCGTTGATGTAGGGGGAGGGGTCAAAGCTGTCGGGGCCCTCTGATTGGTTGTCCAGAGGTCTGATCACCTGAAAGAGAGAGAGAGAGACGGCAGTCAGCTGTGAGCTCGTTATGGAACGTCAAGACGTTACAGTACGCTGCGGGTTCGAGTCCCACCTTGACGAGCTGCTGGGTGACGAGCAGAGCCTCGGAGGTGATCTTGTAAAAGGGGTCTCCGACGCACGCCACCACGGGCGGGACGAGGGCGGGGACGTGGGCGTGAAAGGCGTGAGCGGGATGCGTGACCATGATGACGTGGAGACACGCCAGGGCGTCGATTTTAAGGTTGGAGCTGCTCGACTTGTCGTTCAGAGAGAAGATGATGCCTGAAAACACACCGACGGAGTTCAGGGAGTTTGTTTGACAACATGAGACGTTTTGGTCGTAGTGCTGGTGGCGGTGCTGGTGGTGCTGGTGGTGCTGGAGCATTACCTGGTATTAGTACTGGGATGTGCTGAGTCAGCGCTCCTGGCAGGACGTTGACGAGCTCGGTCAACATGTTGAAACAACACTGACGAGTTTTCACACTTTTCTCCTTCAGCTGCTTGTGAAGAGCTTTGACTATCATCGGGACCTGCAGAGGGCGAGAGACATTAACACACACTGAGACACAGAGACAGAGAGAGAGAGAGAGAGAGAGAGAGAGAGAGAGAGACTACTTCCTGTTTTCTGTGGTCAAAGGTGCAGGATGCTGAGGCTTTCCTGTCACCGTGACAACAGGACTGAACCAAATTAAAAAAAAAAAAAAGGTACCACAGCGCCCTCTGCTGCACCAACACAAACCTGCAGCAACATGAAGCAGACTGTGACGGATAATAATAATAATTATTCAGTAACTTTTATCTGTATTTATTTGTCTCATCGTTGTCATGCGATATCCCATCATGTGAACTCGGACCATCCGGTGCGGTGTGTGTGTGTGTGTGTGTGTGTGTGTGTGTGTGTGTGTGTGTGTGTGACACTCACTGTGTCAATAACAGACAACGAGGTGAGACAATCACATCGACTAGCCACAAATACATTATCATAACCATGACTACCACTGGACTTGGTCTAAAATTCTCAAAGTCTCAGTCTCATCTCAGTCTCGTCTCAGTCTCATCTCAGTCTCGTCTCAGTCTCAGTCCAGTCTTGTCTCAGTCTCATCTCAGTCTCGTCTCAGTCTCAGTCCAGTCTTGTCTCAGTCTCAGTCTTTACCTGGCTCTGCAGCATGGTCAGCGGCGTCTCTCCCTGCTCCATGGCGTCTGGATCAGCCAACCAGCTCTGAGCTGGTCTGGTCTGTTTGAGCAGCGACAGGTAGGCGTGGAAAACATCCGCCTTCACGTTCTCCTCCCTCTCCTACAGACAGATAGACAGACAACAGACAGACAGACGGACAGACAGACAGACAACAGACAGACAGACAGACAGACGGACAGACAGAGACGAAGGTGGGTTAGGTCAAACTGACAGACGTCATCACAATCCACAGTCGGACTATTCATCAGATTTTAGTGATGAGGAGCTGAAAACAAAGCGTCAGAGTGAGGAGGTGATGGAGGAGGTGATGGAGGAGGCAGTGAGTGTTGGACAGTACCTTGAAGCGACAGACGAGTGCAGGAGAGACGGAGCGGTAGAACTCGGGCAGCATCTCGTGACGAGTTGAGACGACGGCGTCCAAACACTTGGCGGCCGCCCGGCGAACCTTCCAGCTCATGTCGTCGTCATCGCTGTACTCGTCATCGCTGCCTGGACGGGCGGAGAGACGGAGAGAGAGAGATGGAGGGGGTCAGGGTGGAGACATTGAAAAGATCTGAAGAAGTCTTAGTCTGACCGACTGACGGGAAACTCCACCGAGAAGTTTGTTTGGCTGTGACAGAGTTTCCTCGAGAGTTTACAGTCTCAGTCTGGAGTTTGAGTCAAACAGTGCCATGTAAAGACATCAACAGACGATAAACCAGTCTTGTCTCAGTCTGGAACCAGTCTTGTCTCAGTCTCAGTCTTGGTCTCAGTCCAGTCTTGTCTCAGTCTCAGTCCAGTCTTGTCTCAGTCTCAGTCCAGCCTTATCTCAGTCTCAGTCTCGGTCTTGGTCTCAGTCCAGTCTTGTCTTAGTCTGAGTCCAGTCTTTGTCCAGTCTCAGTCTTGTCTCAGTCTTGTCACTTCTGGCTCCAAAAAAACAAGATGGCCGCCATGATGTCTTCTAAACGTCACACCTGGTGTCATCTTTACGTATACGTAAAATAACCGTCAGTACCTTGGTAGTCTTCGTCGTTCTGCTCGGCGTCCATGGCGTTGTCGTCCTCGTCTTCGTCGTCAAAGTTGTAGTTGGGGTCGTAGGTCAGGTAGCGGAGGCAGATGGAGATGACGGTGGGGACGTGGGGGTAAACCTCTTTGGGACACCTGGAACGTTAACGTGAACGTTAAAGAAGAAGAAGGAGGAGGACTGACGGAGGACTGTGACGGTGTCGCTGCGACCGTTACCTCCTGACGAAGGACTCGAAGGCCTGGATGCAGTACTCTCTGAGCTCGTCATCGTCTACGTTACAAAACTTCACCACCAGAGGGATGATCTTCTCCAGGTACTCTCCTACACACACACACACACACACACACACACACACAGAGAAAAGAAACGTGTTAACACTGTGTGTGTCCTGTGTGTCGACGTTTAGGCGCACACACACACACACGTTGGCGTGTCTCACCGATCCGGTGTCCCGCCTGTCTGCTGATGGCCGCCGTGCACTGGATGTAGGTTCTGGTCGTGGACATGTTGTCGTTCCTGCCGAGCTCCGTCAGGAGGTGCTCGATCAGGTCGATGAAGACCAGGTTACCGCAGGACATGACCAGGTGACCCAGAGCCATGATGGTCCTCTGAAACAGTCACATGACAATAACAACACGACAGCTGTGACGAGCTGAACACACCTGAACCACCTGATGATGATGATGATGATGATGAGTTACCTTTCTGACAGCCAGTCTGGGGGAGGTGAGCTGAGGCAGCAGACAGCTGAGGATGGAGGGATGGAAGTTCACCAACAGACCTCCCTGTCTGCAGACAGACAGACAGACAGACAGACAGTTAATAGTTACAAAGTTACTCCCTCAGTTTTGGTCACACATACACAAAAAAGGTATCAAAGCGACCGGCTCGGCCGGGAATGGTGTGCTGTGACTTTTCTAAGAGTTTCACCAAACGGTTTTACCAAAAATCACCAAAAACCACACCAAAATTTACAATGGGTGTGTATTGGTAGAATGTTCCAGAGCTAGAGTGGGTGACATCATCGCTAGAGTGGAGAGGGAGAGAAACATTTGTCAGAAAATACATTTGCAAACGGCTCTCGTGGCCACAAATGTCACTCTACAGAAATAATTTATACATAGAAACGTGGGAAAATTCGTGGGCTACGCAGCGATATCACTGCTGAAGCTGTCAGACTTATAGTTTTGGCGGGAGACGCACTGATGCACCAGGATCACCCACCGACAGCCCCATCTACTCCCATGTAAACTGGAGAGGAGAAATTTCCCAAAGGAGCACGGGGCACCTGTTCTTTCTCTATCTCCCCAGGTCACATTTTTTAACTTTAGACACTGAAATTCAGCATTCACATGGTCGACAAGATGAGGATGCTCACGGTCATTTGGGCTTTTTGATACGACCTACCGTTTGGCATTAGTGTCCACTAGTTGGAGGGGGTTCATTTAGAGATTTTCTGTGTCTCTCAGCAGTCACTCACACACAGACAGAGCACAGCTGCAGTTAATTGCTCTGACCTGCAGCTGACCCTGGTTGCTTGGCAACCTCCAGCCTGCCTTTGACTAACTTTATTGAAGTCTCTGTGCTGCTGCAGTGAGAGGCAGACAGACAGGCAGACAGGTAGTGTACCTGCAGAGCATGTCGGCCATGATGTCGAGCGCCTCCAGCTGGACAGACACGTCTTCCTGTTTGGCGATGGCGCTCGTCAGACGACCCGTTATCTTCTTACAAACGCTGGCAGCTAGAGCAGAGCCTGAGAGACAGACGGGTGGAGGTGAGACAGATCATCTGGCATCAGTACTTCAGCTAGCAGTTAGCTACATTAGCACGCGGTCATGCTAACGCGTCGTGCGGTGTTCTTACCGCTGGAGGCGGGCGGTAACTCTCCGATCACAGTTTTGAGTCCGATGGATGAAATGTCTCTGAGCTGTTCTTTGTCCGACAGCATGTTGGTGCACAGAGTGTCCACGATCGTCTCCACCTGGTACTCCTTCACCTTACTGACCAGGGGCCCCAGGCTGAGGAAAACAAACACACCCACAGTGAGAAGGTTGGCGGTGATGCGGAGACGGTAAACGTACCGGAGACGTTACAGTGAGACGTGTTTTTACCATTTGACAGCCAGATTCTGAACTTCTCCGTTCTTGTCTTCCAACAGTTTGAGAATCATCCTCACCACCTGTCAATCAATCAATCAATCAATCAATACACACCGACCCGTGCATGACACACACACACACACACACACACACACACACACACACACACACACACACACACACACAGCGTGAACCGACCTTCCTCTCGCTGTCGTCGTCCAGTTTGATTGAATCTTTCTGTAGCTCCGTCATCAGGTCGTTCGTGGCCATAAACCTGGAGACACAAACAGAAACAAATCAGATAAAACGGCTCATCAAAAACCCGCCGCAGAGTCAGGTCAGCGTTTCCTGCCTCGACGGAGGTGAAGAATTAAATCTAACTATATGAAACAAATTTAAAAATAACATAAATGAATAAATTAATTGAAACACTGGAACAGAAGTCTGAGTAATCTGTAAGAGTCACGTGATGACAGAACGATATGATGATCACAAAAATGGTCAACACTCTTAAAATCCACTTTAAAGTTTCCTCTGAGGTTTCGTCCGTCCTCTGAGCGTGCTCGCTCTCTAGTTTGTGATTGGTCAGTTTGATGAGGCTGAGATCAAACGCTACGATGCGCCGAGTAACACTTGGAGCGTTACTCGGCGCCTTCATGGCGAGCTAACACGCCGGACGCGTCACGTCTTCTAGTTTCATACGCCCTCGTGTCATTTTAAAGGTTGTTGGACCTGAACGGACAAAACCGGACCAGAACTTTTTGGTCCTGCAGAAAATCCTGATTAAAACGATGAATGGAAACACACAGCGTCTGCTGAGCCTGAGAGCCCGAGCTCAGGGCTCTCAGGCTCAGCATAATAATAATATATTATTGAGTGTGTGATGTCTCCGTGTGTGTGTCTTCTTCTGCGCGCAGGACGCCAACAAACTCGAGCGGTCCTGTCACTGAGGACGACGACGACAACGACGATGATGAAATGTCTGACAGCTGAAACATGTTCGACTCGTCGTCTGATTAAAATCACGTCACGACTCTTCTCACTTCTCTTCGAGGTTCTGAAGAGTTTCACGGCTTCACGAGTTTCTGAAGTGACGAAACCGAGCCGAGAAGTTTAGTCGTGATGGTCGAGAAGACGAGCCTCGTCCTGCTGTCCTCCACCTCCATCGTGTCCACACAGTTCATGAAGAAGAAGAAAAATCAAACCCTGTTCAAGCACTTTCAAGCACTTTCAAGGAAAAGGAAGCCACAAATCAGACTCCAGACATCCCATCTGACCTGTTACTATAAAGTCAATCAGCTGTTTGTTTCAGGATTATTTGACGAGTCACTGCATCGATAAAGATGACGGAGCAGATCCACCTTCAGACTGTAAAGACTGAAAACAAACCGCCATGTTTCGACAGATACGCTGAGATCACGACCCGACCGAGCATCGAGCTCGGGACCCCGGGACAGACCCACAACCTGCCGGAGAGACTACATATCCCATCAGTCTTAGGAACGCCTCGGGATCCTCCAGGAGGAGGGACGTCTGGTCGCCGCTCTCTAATTCATTAATCAACCTCTCAGCTCTAATTAAGCCGACAGACTTCAAAACTGCAGAGATGAAACGAGTCGACAGAGCAGCTTTGATTACAAATAATCGATTAATCAGCAGACGTCAACGACAACATTGACGAGTAACGAAGCATCAACCTGAACAGCAACACGTTTGTCCACGTTCATGTTCACGTCACCGACGCTGAACAGCAACGTTTGAATCTAAATCCTCACTTTGCAAAGTCGTGAGCCGGTTCTGGCCCGCGGGCCGTATGTTTGACACCCCGGTCCTAAAGCTCAAGATGACGACACGACATGGAGACAAAATATGAAGATAAACAAACATCAACTGAACATTTAATCAACTGTAACCGCAGACTGTCCAAAACCTGGACGTAGTCTCCGTGACGTCCCCGCAGACTGCCTAAAACCTGGACGTAGTCTCAGTGACATCCCTGCAGACTGCCTAAAACCTGGACGTAGTCTCCGTGACGTCCCCGCAGACTGTCTAAAACCTGGACGTAGTCTCCGTGACGTCCCCGCAGACTGTCTAAAACCTGGACGTAGTCTCCGTGACATCCCCGCAGACTGCCTAAAACCTGGACGTAGTCTCAGTGACATCCCTGCAGACTGCCTAAAACCTGGACGTAGTCTCTGTGACGTCCCTGCAGACTGTCTAAAACCTGGACGTAGTCTCCGTGACGTCCCTGCAGACTGTCTAAAACCTGGACGTAGTCTTCGTGACGTCCCCGCAGACTATCTAAAACCTGGACGTAGTCTCCGTGACGTCCCCGCAGACTGTCTAAAACCTGGACGTAGTCTCTGTGATGTCCCCGCAGACTGTCTAAAACCTGGACGTAGTCTCCGTGACACCTGTCCTCAGTGATGGACTGAGCTCGTGTCTGTTTACATGTTGTTATCACCTGAGCTAGCATCGCTACCACACCCCCCAAAACATCACGCACCATTCCCGCACCACACTGACTGTTTACATCCAGTTAGCTCACATGCTAACTCTACATTTAAACCCGCACACGCACACAGAGCTGACATCACGCTAGCTTGCGGCATGACAGAAGTTAGCCAGCCAGCTAGCCACCTAGCCGCCGAGCTAACCGCTAACAGGCGGCAGTTACCTGTCAGTTACAGGTGATGATGTAGCAGCAGGTTAGCCTGCTAACCAGTTAACTAACGCTGAGTTTAACCCACTGTTAGCTAACTAGCTAGCTAGCGACGTGACGATGATCAGACAGGTGGCTGCTAGCGGCTAGCAGCTAGCGTTAGTTAGCATGAGGCCTGACTGGAGCAGCCGTTAGCCGCAATGCTACTGTTTTTAAACACGCAGGACAGACAGGTGCGGGGTGTGCAGGTGTGCAGGTGTGTGCTCTTTCCCGGGCTCGTGTCTTACCTGAAGTCCTTGTCGCTGGAGGTCATTTTCTCCAGCAGGTTGGAGATGTGGTACGAGGCGCTCGCCATGTCGGTGCTGTTAGCTGTTAGCCTCCTCGCTAGCAGACTGCGCTCAGTGTGTGTGTGTGTGTGTGTGTGTGTTCCGGCTGCTGTCTGTCTGTCTGTCCGTCTGCCTGTCTGTCTGTCTCTCAGTCTGTCTCACTGCTCTGGTTCCAGAGGGACACCGTGTGGTTCTGGTTCTGGTTCTGCTAGCTGTTGCCGCTCTTTCTCTCTTTCTACAGCGACTGTCGCATCCCGGGGCGCGGAGTTTGGTTTGTTTGAATGGAGCTCCCGTTCTCTCTGCAGAGGGGCGGGGTTAGCGGGATGGATGGACGCTGCGGGGTCGAAGGTCAGAGTGTGAGCAGTTTGTTTTTTTATTTTTATGTATTTATTTTATTAAATATATTAGCTTATATTTATTTTATATATTTTCCATCATAAATTTCTATTTTATATTTATGATTCTCGACTTTTGCAGTGTGATTACTCTGTGATTTACAGAGTTTCCTGATGGACAGTGAAGTAAACTGCTGCCAACTGTAGCTGCTGTTAGCTAATGTTAGCTCAGTTTGTTAGCTGCTGTTAGCTAATGTTAGCTCAGTTTGTTAGCTGCTGTTAGCTAATGTTAGCTCAGTTTGTTAGCTAAAGGTAGCTGAAGTTAGCTCAGTTTGTTAGCTAAAATTAGCTCAGTTTGTTAGCTTCTTTTAGCTAATGTTAGCTCAGTTTGTTAGCTAAAATTAGCTCAGTTTGTTAGCTTCTTTTAGCTAATGTTAGCTCAGTTTGTTAGCTAAAATTAGCTCAGTTTGTTAGCTTCTTTTAGCTAATGTTAGCTCAGTTTGTTAGCTAAAATTAGCTCAGTTTGTTAGCTTCCTTTAGCTAATGTTAGCTCAGTTTGTTAGCTGTGAGCTCAGAGCACCGGAGGAGTGTTAGTGTTTGCACCACAGGCGTTTTGGACCACCAGGAAGAAGAAGAAGAAGAAGAAGAAGAGGAGGTTTACAGGGAATGCTGATGGGGAGCAGAGCTGGTGTCGTGCCAGAACAGGAGCTGGACGAGCGGGCAATATGTAGCCGGGCTCAGCAGAATCTATAGACATAATGGCAGAGTGCTCAGACCTCTTCATTTGTTCACTGTGCTGACATGAATCACGGCCCACTTCACCTGCCGCAGGTGTCTCTATTCAAAGACTCAGTGTGAGCCACTTCCTGTTTACTCAACCAATTAAAACGAGCGAGACAGAAATACGACTGTATGGAGCTGCACACACACACACACACAAACACACACATTAAAACACACACAGTAAATTCATACATGCAGGAGAGATTCAGGATGTTGTTGTTTATTCATGTTGGATGGATCCATTGAGTGTGTGTGTGTGTGTGTGTGTGTGTGTGTGTGTAAAGTGAGTCACAGATCACTTGAGTGGGATGTTTACAAACCCGCGGGCGCTCTCTCTCCGTTGACACATAATGCAGCCACTGACATGTGCATGCTGTGTGTGTGTGTGTGTGTGTGTGTGTGTGTGTGTGTGTGTGTGTTAATGCATTGACAGCTCTTTGACAGTAATCTATGAAACGAGGCTCCAGCTGCACCCACGACGCCGCTCGTCTTCTTCAGGAAGCGATGCTGATTATGATTGTGATGATGATGAAGACGATGGTCGTCAGAAATGATGATGAAGGTGCGATGAATAAAGATCTGTTTCCTCTCTGAGCTGAGCCGACGAGGGCGGAGACGATGCAGACGAGGAGAGGAAGACTGTCTGATGATGATGAAGACGTAGATTTTTATATGAAAGTCAGTAAATTAATTAGATTTACAGTCAAACTGTCATTTTATTTTAGTGTTTATGCTCAAACTACTGGGAAATGAAGCCAACACAGAAAGTGCCACAAACTGCAGTTCCTCTTGTCGTCCACTTGAGGCTGGCTCCAGAAGTGAGTCAGTCTCCATAAGTCCCCATGTTAAAATGTCCAACTTCACAGCAGAAATAAACATGTTTACAGCCTGGTACAAAAAACAGTTTTGGTCTCTATAGCTAATTTCCCCGTTCATGACAACTGTACTGAGACACGGAGACTACGTCCAGGTTTCAGACAGTCTGCGGGGACGTCACGGAGACTACATCCAGGTTGCAGACAATCTGTGGGGACGTCACGGAGACTATGTCCAGGTTTTAGACAGTCTGCAGGGATGTCACAGAGACTACGTCCAGGTATTAGACAGTCTGCGGGGACGTCACAGAGACTACGTCCAGGTTTTAGACAGTCTGTGGGGGACGTCACGGAGACTACGTCCAGGTTTTAGACAGTCTGCGGGGACGTCACGGAGACTACGTCCAGGTTTTAGACAGTCTGCGGGGACGTCACGGAGACTACGTCCAGGTTTTAGACAGTCTGCGGGGACGTCACAGAACAGACTGTGGACTCATCAGAACCAGAGAGGACAGAGGAACCTTCTGATAGAGGGCTGGCTCAGGTCATCTCTTAGTGATGCTGCTATAGGACTCGACTTCCCATGATGCACTGGGCTTTTCTCTCCATCTGTACACATGTTCTATTAATACATATTTCTAACTTAGCTTCTTATCTTAGCTGCTTTCTCGATCAAGGATTGTCTCCTGCTGTGGTCCTGATGATACTATTGATGTTATTATTATTACTGCTGCTCTTAGTCATATTCGTATTGTAATTATAGTTATTATTATTGCTGTTGTGCATCTTTTTCTCCACTGTGGTTCTGTTTGAGGTTTCTGCCTCTCAAAGGAGGTTCTTTTCCTCGCCACCGTCACCCAGTGTTTGCTCATGGTGTGAATTGTTGAGTCTCTGTAAATATGATTTGAGACTTTTGTTATGATTTTGTGTTTTGTGCTATGTACATTCATTTAAATTGAACAATTGCAGTTGTTTCAGTGTACATGAAGAGTCTGTGAATGCCATGAAATGTTCTGCAGCTCCGCCTTAAGTCTTTGTTTGTCTGTGATCAGAGTTTCATGGTCGACAGTCTGCCATCTCATTTAAAGCCTTCAAACAAACTCCCAGATATTTCCCTGTTTGTTGTGGAGGAACGTGACGTGGTTTGTGTCTGAATGGGATCAAATCCCTGCAGCAGGTTCAACATCTGCTGGAGAGGACCAGAAACCAGACGGGCGGAGGCTGTTGGAGCGGCAGATTAATGATACGCAAAGACGTGACGTTGATGTGTAGTGTTTGATTACAGCGACATGAGAGAAGAAGAGCAGCTGTGCTCAGACGAAGCTTCAGTCTCTAAGTATCGATAAGAGTTCACCAAGAGTCCAAAGTGGACCAACGAGTCCCGACGTGTTCACTTAAAAACAGGTCTGAAGACGAGAGTCTCTGCGTTCACGGTATTATCCGTCACACACTGTTCAAGATTTAATATTCAAGAACACTCTGTAACTCAAAATAATAAAAGCATGTGCGTGGTTTCAGCAGCAAGTTTACACTGTGAAAAAAATCTCTATAACTCATTTTTACAGTAGTTTTCTGTTTTTTAAATTACATTTTCTGTAAATTGACAAATCGATGTTTTTTAAGTATTAATTATAATAAATTAGTTATTTTTCATTTTTGTTTATTATTTATACAATATTTTTCTGCTTTTTTAAATTACATACAAATGTAAACTGTGAACTATTGGTATCATCACTTTATTTACGCATGTGATCGTAATAATTAAAAAAAAATCTTTTCTCTGCTAATCCTTAGACTGAAAAGTTAAAGTAAGTTTTTAGTTTTTGATATTTTAAAATATTCACATAATTTTACGGTTTAAGGGTTAATGTTGAAATTACAGTCTTCTGACTGTTTTTTCCCAGATTTTGACAATGACGATGTTGGACTGTTGTCCGTCCTCCACTTTGGTCTATAGGCTGAAATATCTCAACAATTATTGGATGCAGCGACATGAAACTTGGTTCAGACATTCATGTTGCACTCAGGATGAGTTCTATCAATCTAAGTGATCTGACTTTTCATCCAGCGCCACCATCAGGTCAAATTTTTAAATGATCCAGCACTATGACCTGCACCAGCATCAGCTGCCCTGTGTGTTTACTGCTAATTGCCAACTGTAAGCTACAAGGGAAAAAAACAGATTGTAAACATGTTGATTTCTGCTGTGAAGTTGGACATTTTAACATGGGGACTTATGGAGACTGACTCACTTCTGGAGCCAGCCTCAAGTGGACGACAAGAGGAACTGCAGCCAGGTTGCTGTTTGGTCAGTATACTCTTCATTTTGTCACTCTGTAGGCTGTAAAGTTTATTCCTAAAGTGGTTTAAAGACAGTCAGTCAGTTTGGTGGACAGACTGGGACTGCTGGTGTGACAGATGGTAAAAAACAAACACAACAGAATGAATAATGATTAGAACAACAAACTGGATCCAAACCACTGGATCTTAAACACCAACCATCATTAATTGTCTGACAACAACAGGGATTGTCTGACAGCCTTCAACATGACAAGCAGCCATCGCTCATCCCCGCGGAGCCGTGGAGAGAGGGATGAAGGAAAAGGAAGCGATGAAGTGGAAGAATGAGTCTCTGCAGGCTACAAGACAAAAAGCAGAGAGAGAGAGACTGACCTCAATATGAAGAGAGAGAGACAGACAGACAAACATACAGTCAGAGAGAAACGTGACGTGTCCCTGCAGCCATACAGACCACGTTAAACGCTGTTATTAATTATTACATTCAGATTTGATTATTGTCATTTAACCTCATAAACTCCAGCTGGACTAGCATACTTTTATCTTTGCTCTTGTATTTTTGATTTCGAATGGCTCCAAACTCTTTAAATGCTTTAATCTCTCTTAGTCCAGCTCCATGTACATCGCTTCATCCTGATGTCATAGGTCAAAGGTCGCACAGAGTAAAACTGCTCCTGTTACCTGTCATATAGTTACTGTACTGCACTTATTCTGTAACGTCAGCGTGGCATCGCCTCCACCGCTTTGTTCTCCACTTTGACTGGAAAAATTAAAAGCCTGAAATTTGGCAGAATTCCCCTTTAATCTGGAGCCAGGTGGAGGTGGAGGTAGGTGGGTGAATTCCTCAGAGGCGAGTCAGGACAGGAAGGAGACTTCAAATACCTGCATGTGTTTGTGTGGTTTCCAGGTTAACGTCGATGTCTGCAGGCTCATTACTGACACAGCAGCTCGTTAATTGACATAATCTGAAATGTGACTTTGCAAAATGTTTTTTGCTCTTTTATTTTTGTCACTGCTGGAGCTGAAGCACATCTGTTAGCATAAGAACGGCTACAGTATTAGCATCAAAATATACCTACTACTACCTACTACACAAGAATAATGTTGATAATAAAGATGGAGCTCATTTTAAATAATTTATTTACTGCTGAGAAGTCTCAACTTATCTTAACCTATAATAATAATAATAATAATAATAATAATAATAATAATAATAATAATAATACATTTGTTGATTAAAATTTGGTGTTATTTGACTGAATTTGCAGGTGTCATTTAGACTGCCAACATGGCGGCGTCCAGAGCCACCACACTGAGCTTCACGCCTGCCGCCATGTTGGACATACTCCTTCTTATGGATCCCGGCAAATCTAAAAACCGTGCAGTCTGAGGAACTATTTATGTTAGCAGATTATTTATGTTGGCAGAGCCAAAATAAATTATTAAATAAAGAAAAAAATCACAATCTGTTGTCACTTATTACTGCTAATTAATAGATGGCACTTGTGGAACGGTTATAAAAGTATAACTGTAATATGACACCCGAGGTCATGCCGTTATACTGAATATCAGCATGGCTATGATTAACTACAACACAGCCGTGCTGATATCCAGTATAATGGCACAACCTCGACCTCTGAGGATTCTGGGAATATCTTGAGCGACCTTCTGGATGTAGCTACACTAAAATCGGGTATGGAGTTCGGTGCTGTACCCTGAGAAGCAGTAGCCATAATCTGTTGTCACTTATGACTGCTAACTCATAGATGGCACTTGTGGAACAGTTATAAAAGTATAACTGTCACCAGAGGTCATGCCGTTATAGCACGGCTGATATTCAGTATCCCAGGATTCTGTGAATATCTTGAGCCACCTTCTGGGTGTAGCTATGCTAAAATCGGGAATGCTGTACCCTGAATTTAACATGAGAAGCGTAGCAGTGGCTCCAGATTAAATTTAATCTTGTATTTGTGTTGATTTTCTCCCGTCTCGGTGTCATTGTTTTGAACACTTTGAAGTGATTCATCCATCTTTGTCTCGTATCGGAGCCGGAGGGAGGCGGTGATGGGGAGTTATATTGATCTCTGTAGGCGGCTCGTGTCCCTCTCTCTTTCTCCTGTGGATGAATGAATGAAGGCGGGAGGCGCGTGCACCGAAATCACTGCTTAAAATTAACGACATTTATTTAAAATAAAAACAAGTTAACGGCTGCCTGTCAAGAAGAAAAGAAGCGGGAAATTTAGGGTGATGAAGCTCGCGGGGTTCGGGCTCCTTCACGGTCATCACGTCACCCTCTCTCTCTCTCTCTCTCTCTCTCTCACTCCTCCAGAGACCACAACGAGGCTCGAGGGGTAGAGTTACCGAAGGGGGGAGGGGGTCGAGAGACATAGACAAAGAGAAGAAAAGGAGGGAGAGAGAGAGAGAGGGAGGGAGAGAGAGTGGTAGAGTGAGGTAGGCTGTCAGTGCAGGGGGAGGTGGATCCCTGTGTGGAGTAGCGGCTTAAGCTAAAAGCTAACTAGCCATGTTGCTGTCGCTGCCTCTGCCGCCGCTGCTGCTCCTCCTCCCGCTGCTGGTGGTGTGTGTCTGCTAGCGGGCCGCCCTGGACTCCCTATCCGCCCTGAGGTGCATCATGCCCGGCTGGAAGAAAAACATCCCGGCCTGTCTCCAACCGGACCAGGAGGGAGGTAAGACCCGAGACTGGACCGATCCGCACAGGTTCACACAACGACCGGCGAGTGTGTCCCCGTGACTGTGTGTGTGTTACAGTACATACCTGTGTGTGTGTGTGTGTGTGAGCGCGTGTACTAATTATCGCCGGTGCAATCTCTCTCGTGCAGCGTGGTTTGGCGCCGCCGGTAGAGCTCGCGCAGACGGTGACTGTCTTGAAATTAGTGAAAGTTGGTAACTGATACCGTGTGAACGCGTGTGTGTGTGTGTGTGTGTGTGTGTGTTTTAATCTGACGCAACGGGTGAGGTTACAGTGACGTTACGGTGATTTCACGTTATAAGGCTACGTGTTTATCATTAAAAGAACCGATCACCGGTTACCGGTTTATTACCGAGCACCGGCGAAGTTAGCACGGCTGCTAACAAAGCTAACCAACGGTTATAACGGGTGGTCAGCCGTTGGTCTGCCCTTGTATGTATGCATGTATGTATGTGTGTGTGTGTGTGTGTGTGTAACGACCACCTTCACAGCACCGGTGTTACAGTGAAATGTGTGACCCTTCGGTTTGAGGGTTAAAGTGTGGCGATGTTCTCACTGAATATTGACAGGCTCGGTGTTAATGGTTTACCCGGTACAGACCGGGTGTTACCGGGTACCCTCAATGTTTTCATAACACCTCTCTAATGATATAACACAGTCCTGTAGTGCTGTAGTATGTTAATCTGTGTACTGTAGTACCTCGCTGTGTGATACTCAGTATATTTAGTGTATTAATTCAGAGTACAAGATGTGGAATAAATCCTGTAAACATGTTCTGATTGGCCGATGGATCTATTTGTCAGTTAACTGGCAGTTATTTGACAGATTTTCTCTGTTTTCTATCATCAGTATCTTTGGGTTTGATCACTGACAGAATAAAGAGCGGATGCCGTATCCGTGACGTCGTGATTTTTGGGCTCTTCGTACACGCATGCATGTACGAAGAGCCCAAAAATCTTCCACCTCCTGCTAATTTAAAATCAGCAAAGACGTGGATCATCGGCCTGGTTGCTCAAACGAGTCACTCACCTGTCAATCAAAGCGTCCACGCTCTTAATCCTGCATAACTTTAAGCCTTAATATAATCTGAACAGGTGAGTTGTATAAAAATTCACCCTCAGTACAGTTGTCATGAACGGGGAAATTAACTATAGAGACCAAAACTGTTTTTTGTACCAGGCTGTAAACATGTTTATTTCTGCTGTGAAGTTGGACATTTTAACATGGGGACTTATGGAGACTGACTCACTTCTGGAGCCAGCCTCATGTGGATGTTTGAGGAACTTCACAGCCGTGGAGGTTGATGCTTAGGTTTGATTCGAAGGCGCCGCCTTCAGCTGTAGTGAATGTGGTTGGTGTTTATCACTATTTTCTGACATTTTATCGACTGAATAATTAATCAGTTAATCGATGAAACAATTGTTAGATGTATAAATAATTAAAACAATCATTGCACATTCCTGCACAAAACTACGGAAGCCCTAAGAGGTTGTGCATTCATACATTTTTTCTCAGTTTTCTCGTGATACATTAATTTTCTCAGGATAACATTTGTTATTTCGAGATAACGACATCAGTAACTCGAGATCTTGGAAAAACTCATGACATAAAAACACGTTATCGCGAGATAACGGAGGAAATATGTGTACAAGTATGACTGCTTAGGGCTTCCGTACGAAATATGTACAGCGTGTTTCATTTAAAAAATACTGTACGTGTATTTATATCATCTAGTACTTGATATTTATCGTCCCTGTATGTGAAGACCTTCTTGATTTACTTCATAGTACGTTACAGTCGGATATCGTTTTGTTTTGGTGTAACAGAATACAGTCGAGCGGCTCCCGTTAGTTTCTAACGTAACACTCGATTTTCACGTTTGAGGCTCTTACATGACGGATCACGTTTCCAGCTGCTGTCATCACAAATAAATGAGAGCTGGCAGGTCGTGTGACACCTACCACTGTTCAAATTTAGACGTTTATGAAAACAGAGATATATGTGAATGTTTGCTTTGGCACGTCACGATGGAGGCTGAAAATACACAATAAGATGCCGATAAGTGAACCTGATGATCGACATAACGGACACCGCTCACCTTAACTGTACGGGGGTCAGTTATTCTCCTTTTACACGTGGTGTCAGTTTCAACAAGACATTTTTAGCTCACGTTTACAAACTACAAACTGTACACGACCAGGACACGCTCTCTGCTCCTCCCTCCTTCAAACTCGTATGTGCTTCACGTGGTTGTAATTTGTATTAAATAAGATTTTATGGAACATTTCCAATTAACTTTTAACTCGGCGACCCAAATTGACAAACGCTTCGTCATCCTCCTGAGATTAAAAATGTCAGAATGCACCTTTAATTTAACTGTTCAGCCACAGGACACTGTTGAACTTCTTTAATGTCTGTATACGACTGAAACCTTCAGATATATTATCTTTAAAACACAAAATAACAGTCAAATGATGACGGACAGAAACTCAAATGTTGTGCAGGTGTTAAAGACAACAAAGTGTTCGATAACGTTAATAACCGGAGTCGATGTTTGCAGCACAGGGGTTGCGTTAAAGGTGGAAAATCTGAAGGCCGTCCGTCATTTTGAAGATCGACACACCGTAAAGGAGGTTGCCACTTAGTTTGCATATTAATTACCTCATCATCTTGCTGGCTTTAGCGTCACATCGGTCGGATATATCGCTGCGTAGCCGAGCTATCGCTGAATGTCACGGCGGATACGTGTTCGAAGTTTTCATAAATTGTGATTTGATTGATAAACGCGGTAGCAGCTGATGTTACGGCACTGCTTGGTCCTGTAGAGATGACGCAACAGAGCTACGTAACATCCGTTACGGAGGACAGGTGTAGTGTGCTAATTCCATCAGGTAGTGTTACGAACTTACCGGAGACGACGATGGCAACATTTTACCGCCTCTTCTTCTTCACTGAACCGTACACGCGGGGAGCATTAGCACCAACCTTTGTCTGTCTAAATATAAATATGAAACACATTAACTTACATTTGTATGATGTGATATTCACTCAGCTTCCTCTGCTGCCATTTTCACAACGCCGTTAGTCCCTCCTCTTCAGCTACGTAGCCAAAATGGCGACCCGCCGGTCCTCGCAGTGCGCTGACTTTAACTGACACTCATGGACTGAAAATAACACGTGAACAAATGAACTGAGACACGCGTGTGGATGAGCATTAATGTTTCAGCTCTGTTTCAGCTGACATCAGCGTGGTTAAAACATGATTTATGATGAAAGGATGACGGATGATAATACGAGCGTACAGCACGGCTCGGCCGTCCGGTGGAGTCCGGTGCAGGCGGGAGGATGTTAAATATTTTCTGATCCGGAACCGCCTCGCCCCCCCTCGAGGCCCGTTATAAAAATATAAGAGTGTTGATTTAGTGTTGTGTCGTAAACCTGTCGGAGAGATCTTAATATAATCCTCAGGTGTGCAGCTTCCAGCTGAACTGTGGTTACAGCGCAGAGAAACATCAGTATATTAAAATGTTAAATAATAAGAGGCACTCAAAGAAACAGCAGTACAAGAACGAGAGTAAAAATAGATAACAGGTAAATAATAGATGGACGGACCATCAGAGACACGCTGTACTACAGTACTGTAGTAACATGTATCAGGTAT
The DNA here is from genome assembly GCA_033000465.1 of Sciaenops ocellatus. Taxonomy (NCBI): domain Eukaryota; kingdom Metazoa; phylum Chordata; class Actinopteri; family Sciaenidae; genus Sciaenops; species Sciaenops ocellatus. The sequence goes on from CP136889.1 coordinate 20,698,226, forward strand.
GTCTGTACTGCGTCTCAGCGGGCTCACATTAAATCTTAACACGAGTTAAATGAAAAGATTTCACCTCCTCGCCTCCCCGAGGGGGAAAAAGTTCAACAGAAAGTAATTACCCGTCTGTTAATTAGTCATATTTTTTCCCGCGAGTTTGAGCGGCTCGTTTCAAAGTCTCCACGTGTCCTCTGTCCTCCAGTGTCCGTCCAACACAAAGTGTGTTCTTCATGGTATTTTAGAGTTTGTCATTTCCTGATAAACCATAAAAACTTGTTGATGATGTCATCATGTCATCCAATGAAACGCTTTCTCTCGTCTGACGCCGCCGGAGCGGAGTGCTTCCTGTTTGATCCAGTCTATGAGTGACTGTGAGGGCTGCTGCAGTCATCTATGACTTTAGCTTTAGCCTAACCTAGCCTTAATCACATTAGTTTTTTTCCTCTAAGTTAGCTCAATGCTAACATTAGCTACCATTACTTGATGGAAACATTGATAAGTAGTGAAGCGTTAACTGTGGTTAGCTCGGTCAGCCGTGTAGCTAACTGAACTGACTCAGCCCGGGATGCCAGGAGCCAAACCCGGCAAGAAAACCACCTCGGTAGGCTGCTGTAGTTGCCGTTAGACTCACGGTTAGGGTGTAGTCGCTGTTAGCTTTTCACGACAGGAAACACACTCTGTTCGTCTTTCGGAGGATACCGACCGAGAATGATCTGATCTCAAACTCCGGGCTACAAAACGTTTCCCTTTAGAAACCCGCTGAGAAACACAGCAGACCGCTGGCAGGACGTGATGGCACGCTGAGGTTCACGACCCGTCGTTTCTTACTTGGCGGGTCCAGAAGGGAGCAGCACCTGTCTGCCCTCAGCCCACAGTGAAGCCCTGAGCCGTGTCCAGACCTCCGCTGTCTGCTGCTCGACAGGAGTGTCCTTCTCACCGAGCGCTCCACCTTCATCCACCTGACGGCTGCAGCCTGTTACCTGAGGAGAGAGGCCACAGGGTCATTCCTATTGGACGAGCTGTCAGTCCTGTTGTAAACTGGACGAGTGATCCTTCAGCCTGTCCGTTAAAACACAACGTTACGTTAACGAAACTACAAAGACCAGAGTCAGCTATGACATCATCATGACTGACGTGTGCCTAATAAAGAGGACACTTCACGCTCAGGCGTGTTTTTAAGAGGATGGTAACAGTGTGTGTGTGTGTGTGTGTGTGTGTCACAGCATGACATCATCCCTTCTTTTTAAGCTTTTTGACTCGCACGCAGAGAAAATGGCTCAAACAACACACACACTGAGGCGCACTAAGACCGTAACACACAGCGTCACAAACTGCTTTCGCTTCTGCTGCCACACACACACACTGAAACACACACACACATACATACACACACACACACACTGAAACACACACACATACACACACACACACACACACACACACACACGCTGTCCTTTAAGAGGTGCTGATGTCAGAACTCTGCTCATCTTTGTCCTCAGGATTATTGAAGCAGACCTGAGTGTGTGTGTGTGTGAGTGTGTGTGTGTGTTTGTGTGTGTGTGTGTGCAGCTTAATGTATTATCCCTATCGTCTCTGACACATTTTACCAAGAGACTCTGTCGATGTCGCTCTCTCACCATGACTCTGTGGAACAAACTGCTGACTGAGTGTGTGTGTGTTTGTGTGTGTGTGTGTGTGTGTGTGTTATCCATTTAAATAGGTGTGTTTTGAGTGTGTGTGTGTGTGTGTGTGTGTGTGAGTTGTGTAAACATTGTACCACAGAGTAACACTGTAGCGGCTCTTGCGGTGTTGCTAACACGGATACGGTACATGAACGTGCTGCTACAGTAAAAGTACTAACACCGCAGTGTAGAAATACTCTGTTACAAGTAACAGTACTCAATAATATTTGATTCTATTGCTGGATTATAATCACTGATAGATTAATGCACATTTAACGTAGCAGCTGGTGAAGGTGGAGCTAATTAGAAAGCTACCTCCAGCATCTAGTTAACGTAGCTTAGCACAAAGACTGTAAACGGAGGGAAACAGCTAGCCTGTCTCTGGCTCCAGCAGCGCCTCTGAAACAAAAAGGACACGTGGTGGCGTCATGGAGGATTATGAGCCGTATGTCTGTGTGTGATCAGTGTGAGACCGTTCATGTCAGGCTGAACAGTTAATCACAAACATAATCCTCAGATTCATTTAAACGCTAGCTGCAGCATATGAAGAGTTTTGGTCTGCTTCGCTTACCGTACTTCAACATAATATGACAGGACTACACAGAGGAGATGCTTCCATAAAATATGATCCAGTTTCACCAGAATCAGTGAAATAGTTGGTGGTGTGTGACTTAGTGCCGTAAAGCGTTACGTACTTCTCCCGACCCGGAGCCCAAAGTTACATAGTGTGAGAACAGACGTACGAATGACAGAGACACCATTCACCTGATCACAGGTCAGAGTAGATCAACAGGAGGTAAACTAAAAAAACAGAATTTACTTTGACTCATCAACAGGAAACAGATCTGCTTTTACTGTCCTTCATCACACACACACACACACACACACACACACACACACACACAGCCTTGGGCAGCGTCCAGGTGGACCGCCAAGCTGCTGGCATCACACACATACACTCATTTTCTACTTGGATAAACCCAGCATGGACACAAACACTTACACTTATTAATACACTTCTGTCACACACACACACACACTCAGTGAGTGTTTGTTTGTACCAGCTGCATCCTCGAGATTAAGTCAAACTGAGACGTTCACAGGCGGAGAGAAAGACTCCTTAAGTCCACGTTAAACCGTTTCTTCACGCTCGTCAGTCAACGTGAACGTGACGTGATTATTCACGGCGAGCCGCTCAGCGAGGACGAACGTTTCCACTCAGAGAGCTTCAAACCGAAACTTTCAGCCGATTCTCTGCGAATCAAAACCAGGCATCAACCTTAGTGTCTGTGAAGTGAAGTGTACAAAAACTGCAGTTCCTCTAACGTCCACTTGAGGCTGGCTCCAGAAGTGAGTCAGTCTCCATAAGTCCCCATGTTAAAATGTCCAACTTCACAGCAGAAATAAACATGTTTACAGCCTGGTACAAAAAACAGTTTTGGTCTCTATAGCTAATTTCCCCGTTCATGACAACTGTACTGAGCTAACAGAGACTACGTCCAGGTTTTAGACAGTCTGCGGGAACGTCACGGAGACTACGTCCAGGTTTTAGACAGTCTGCGGGAACGTCACGGAGACTACGTCCAGGTTTTAGACAGTCTGCGGGGACGTCACGGAGACTACGTCCAGGTTTTAGACAGTCTGCGGGAACGTCATGGAGACTACGTCCAGGTTTTAGACAGTCTGCGGGGACGTCACGGAGACTACGTCCAGGTTTTAGACAGTCTGCGGGGACGTCACGGAGACTACGTCCAGGTTTTAGACAGTCTGCGGGGACGTCATGGAGACTATGTCCAGGTTTTAGACAGTCTGCGGGGACGTCATGGAGACTACGTCCAGGTTTTAGACAGTCCTCTCGTTTGTCTTCAGTCCAGTTGTTGTCCAGCTGTTTGTCCTCTTTCTCTCTGAGCCTTCAGGGAATCAATGGAAGTCAATGCAGTGTGTGTGTGTGTGTGTGTGTGTGTGTGTGTGTCCATTAGGAATCAAGGTCAGTCACTCAGCAGTCCATTAAGACCACACATTCACTCCTCTGTCTCTCTCTCTTTTGTTCAGTTTGTTTCTAGGTCTCTCTCTCTCTCTCCGTCTGTCTCACTCTCTCTCAGGCTTCATCAATCACTGTCTGTCTGCCTGTCCAGCCCCACTGAATTATGGGTAGTTCGTAGCACGCGTGTGACTTGTAGTTTTTTCTGAATGCAGATGATGTTTGAAGGCTGCAGTTCACCTGAGCGACCAGCAGGGGGAGTGAGAGGATCAACTGTGTGTGTGTGTGTGTGTGTGTATAATCTGATTCTCCACGCTGCACACACACACACACACCGACACAGGCGTCCAATCATGTTGCAGAGCTGCAGAGGCTTGTGAGCGTTATGCAAATGAAGCCTCTCTCTCTCTCTCTCTCTCTCTCTCTCTCTCTCTCTCTCTCTCTCTCTCTCTGTATCAGTGAATGTGACTCGCCCATCTGCCCGGCCGTCAGCTGACGTGAGCTCGTGGGGGGGTTGAAGCCCTCAGCGCGGTCTGACAGGTGAGGGAGGCGTAGTCGTGACTAACGTGGCGGCTCCTCCCTCACTGTCCTGAGCTAACGCTGATGCTAAGCTAACTTTAGCACGCAGGTGACATCATGAGTGATCAGTCGAAGGTCCTGCTCGTCGTGTTGACGTGTCCTTGAGCCCTGAAACGCTCACACTGATGTTTGAACTTTAGGATTAAAGATAAGTTCTTTTAATTGTTGATTGATCTGTTGATCATTTTCTCCGTCATTCGATCAGTTTTTGCTCCATAAAACGTCTGAAAGTTCAGAAAAATCTCCACGTCACAACAGTACAGGTAGCCTCTTGAGGCTAACTCCGTCGGTCATGTGACCCCCAGACATGAACTAGAGCTGCAACTATACATTATTTCCATTATCGATCGTTTTCTCCATTGATCGATCAGCTGTTTGGTCCAGAAGAACGTCCAAGATGTCCTCAGATGTCTCATTTTGTCCAAACAGAAACAGAAAATATGTAAACATTTGAACATTTTCTCCAAAACAAAAAACTCAAAATGACAAATTGATCAGATCAGAATAGTTTGTAGGTGATTCAGTATAATATATATGTACTGTATGTCTATAAATATATCTATATGATGATTGAAACATTTTAATTAATGGACTCATCATGGCAGCTCTGCACAGACTGATGTGATGAAAAACAAACATATTAAACTCAGGACAGATTCTAAATGTTTTTTCTCACATTTTTAAATCAGAATTTTTTCAAGGAAATCTTTATTATCCCTGACGGGGAGTTTGTGCTGCAGCAGCACATAAATTAACTTGAATAACCAACAAACAATAAATGAAGAATGAATACATAAAACTACAGCGTGTGCACGTCACATGGAGCTGAAGGAGGAACAGAAGAGCTCAGGAGGTGACCCAGGACCGACCGGACCCGAACTGAAGTGAGCTGATCTGCAGCAGAACTATAAAAACTATAAAAACTATAAAAACTTTCAAACTTTTCCAAACTGTAACTTTTAAAATGACTGAACGATGAATCGATGGATGATTTCTTTAACAGTAACTGATCCATTCATCGTTGCAGCTCTTGTCTCGAGTCTGTTAAAGATAAAATAATGTGATAACAGCGTTAATGTGACTGAACAACTTTTCATATATGAAGACATGCTGCAGAGTCCTCTGCCAGCTCGTGTTCACAGCAAAGACTTCTGGGACACGAGTCGACATCAGCGTCGCCGTGGTTACTCTCTAAAAATGTGCGTGAGCTCGTCACCTGTTCAAACAGTCAGCTGATCGAGGCTGTTTGACTTCCTGCAGTAAACTGTGTGTGTGTGTGTGTGTGTGTGTGTGTGTTCAGAGGTGAGGTTAAACATGTCGCAGCACACACAGGAAACACACACAGTAAATGGCTCTGACCTCTGACCTCTGACCGGCAGTGATTGACAGCTCGTCTGCAGGGTGTACAGTGACAGACAGGAAGCTGTGTGTGTGTGTGTGTGTGTGTGTGTGTGATGACCTCTGACCCCTGTCATGTCCTGACAGCTCTCTATCCCATGATGCATTGCTGCCTGACAGACCGGAAAACGCTGACGGAAAAATGACACACACACACACACACACACACACACACACACACACACACACACACAGGCGTGTAAACTCGTCACCTTCCGGAGTCATGCGGCGTTTTGAATCCAGATTATGACGTGACGTGGACGCGTGTTCAGATCTCTGACTTCCCGCCATACGTTCGCGTAGAAGCGGCTTCCTGCAGCACAGCTGTGTGAACATCAGTCTGACTGTTTGAGTTCAGCTCACAGATTTCAGCCCAGATGAACCTCCGTAAACGAGCCGAAGCTGCGGTTTGAACCAGAAAACGGCGTTTTGGATCTGCAGAGGACTGTTTGTTTGTTTGTTTGTTCGCCGTTCAAAAAGACCAACACATGACCCCGTTCTTAGCTTCACGCTGTCTTTGATCGCGTTTGGGATGAAACACACGGTAACCTGGTTAATCATCTCGATTATAATATTCTGGTCACAGTCTGCTTTCCCCAGACGCTCCGTCTATCTTTTCCTCAGCCAACAAGCCCACGAGGGAGCATCGCAAACGGGCTGCCAGCCGAGCGTCGACTGGGCAGAGGAAGAGGGAAATGTAGAACGTACACAGTGATCCCAGCAATAAACCCTTTAAAACAACCGCTGTGGTAACTATGTTCAGCTGTACTCGAGTATTTCTTCTGATTACATTACTTCTGATCAAAAACTAGCGAGTCGACAACTTTGCTAACAGCCAAACATCAACAAGGTCACCAACAGCAGACATAGCAGCCAGCTAATATTACTGACTAGTCCAACAGCAGTCAGCCCAGCTCGGCCATAGAGCCAGCTCTGGTTCTGGCACAACACTGGCCCCTGCCCTGTAAACCTCTTCTTCTTCTTCTTCTTCTTCTTCTTCCCGGTGGTCCAAACCTCCTGTGGTACAAACACTAACACTCCCCCGGTGCTCTGAGCTCACAGTCCGGGCATCCCGGCTAACAAACTGAGCTAACGGCAGCTAACAGCAGCTACAATGCTATGCAGATGACACACCGCTCTATCTGTCGCTGCTAC